>OX632363.1:25507316-25550466 GCA_951751655.1 Ophion costatus
CAAATAGCGAAGGTACGGAACGGTCTTCTGAACTGCGTTTGAAAAAGTGGCGTGACGTATAGCTAAAAAACTGATCGTCCGATTCTGATGCAATTTGGTATAAATCTTTCTAACCTTATTGTCTAAAATATAACCATAAATGTTCGTGAAAATTACGAAAAAAAAAATCTTTTTCATTGCAAAATGTAGCAATTTTTTCGGAAATTTCAAACTTTTTGTTTCGAAGCGTACCATTCCGTCGATTTTCACCATTTCTCACTTTTTCTTGGTTCATATTCCGCGTATGAGTGTTAATGAAAGAAAAGTTTCCGTTGGTTTTTTTTCTCGGATTAACTCCGCCCGCACTACGTATCACGCTGTCTGACAACATCCGCCGCAACCCGTTTAAAATAACATGTCATGCCGCCGTCATTTTTAAAGGTGAATTTTAAAAAAACCATGTAACAGTTAAAAGTAGTAGTGAAACATACATTACATTGCAAACATATGTTACATAAAGAGAAAATCATGAGAATCAGCTATTTTTTCCTCGCTTTTTTTCCCACCTTGACCCTGGAAGGCATGACTGGGGCAGACTTCATCTGATTCGAAGTGCCCTCTATATCAGTTGCAAGGCAACTATAAATACAGTGTAGTTCAAAGTATACGTACGTGTAGCTACATATAAGCGTGTGTGTATGTATACATATACATATATATATATATATACACATATATTCATAGCAGTGTGAAGGAGCGTACACGCTTGTGGTCTGGTCAGCCCGACTAGGATCACGCCCGTTCTAGTCAACTCCCACGTCTTGGGCACAGTACGCGGTCTTTCCTGTGCCGAACGAACCTATATATACGCGTTATATATATATATATATATCTGTACCGAAAGAGTTATTGCATCCAATAAATTTCGCAAGCGGCGGAGCACATCAGAGAGATCGATCACTGAATTGCGACAACGATTCTTTATTTTATTTATCTCTATTCACTGTACTGTGTATTTTTCTTTTTCATGCGTTTCAAGCACACCTTGATTAGCTCCCGAAATATTTTGAATCAAATCCGGCTCTAAACACCTTAACATTAGTTAAAAATTGGCTTTTTGAGCGAAACGAGAATTTTTAGGCACAGAAATAAATCACATTCAAATGAAAATTCAATTTGACGTAATGTGGTCAAGTCCGGTTTTGTTCGCCAGCTCCTCATTTGTAATGTCGAATTGAAACTCAATTCCTTTCGAATAGATTGCAGATGTAGAAGGACAAAATAGATAGACGAAGAGGAACCGAGACTGGTGGATGTGCGGTCAAGGGTTCCGGTCGTATTTCGCGTTGAGCAGCGGCGAGCACGGCCGATACTCGGAGCGGTGGCCGCTTAGCCGTGCAGCGACTGGCACATCACCAGTCAGCGGAAGGATAATACTTTCCCGACCTTGGTGTAGATACTTGAGTGAAACGTATGTGCACCAGAGCCTCAGAAGAATATGGGGCCGTCTATACCGATACGGGTTTTCCGCAGTTACCCCGTGCCCACGGCAAATACGGTATAGTGTAGCTTAAGGAGGTACGATCATTAGTACGAATCCACCTTTTGGATTTGAAATTTTTATATGATTTTGACCAATACTTTATGCGCCTATTGCCAAAATTTCAGCTATTATGACCGTTTAGTTTTTTCGCAATAAAACTGCAAAGTCGTGCACTTTACGGTATTGATCATATTGAAAGTTGCATCGTTGGAGTGCAACGAATCTTTTTTTTCTTCTTATTGCATTATTTTGGCAATTCGAAGCTACTGAAATTTTTAAAAAATCTTCATTGGATACCTAAATCCTAATTCTACCGAAAAATATTTTGGATAGCAATAAAAATGGAGAAAAGGTAATAAAAAAGAATTTCCGTTGCATTCCAACGATGCAAACTTCAACAGCGTTGGTATTAAAGTTTGCATCGTTGGAATGCACCGAAAATATATTTTTTCTCGTATACCCGTAACTTTTTGGCACATTTACTCTAAGAAAGATACCGAACATTTTTTCAGAATCCTTATCAAAAGATGTTTAAACAAAAGCTGCAAACAAAATGTTTTAGATAATAATAAAAATTATAAAATCAAGATGAACTTTCGTTGCATCCCAATAATGCAAACTTCAACACCATTGATACGTAAAACCCGCAAGAGTAATTATCTTGAAGTATGCATCGTTGGAATGCAACGAAAATTCTTCTTTATGTCCATTACCTCATTTTGATTAGTCTAAATACAAAATCTTTTTTTGCCGATTTAGATCATACGTCTATAAATGAGCAATTTAAAAAATAGTTGAGGGATTTTCGTAGCTACGATATGTAAACAGAAATCCGTGAATCCATTTCGTCGCATACCCACGATGCAAACTTCAACCTCATTCTTTGGAACGCAACAAAAATTAATACTTTTTCATTGACATTTCTTTTTGGTTGATTTGGGGTATGAAAATCATTGGAACGTATTCACGTATTTTCATTGCCGAATTACGACCTCAAGGTGTCAAACAAAAGGTTTGAAATAATAATGAGGATGAAGAAATAACACAAAAATATCGTTGCGTTCTAACGATGCAAACTTCAATGTCATCGAGGGTATACGGTGGAACTCAGAAAATGGATAAACGAAGGGACAAAAAACGTTTGTAAATTTAACACCAAAACAAGTAATATGAATATACATATATATATATATATATATATATATATATATATATATATATATATATATATATATATATATATATATATATCGTTTGCTCTCTGCGCAATTTGGATTCATTTTACATTGATTTATTTAGACTGGGACGATTAAAAAAAAATTTGTAAACTCAACGGAAAGCAAATAATATCTCTACTTACATCATATGCTTTCTGTTCGACTAACCAAAAAAAAATGTACCCTGCTCGTCTGAGTAAATGCATAAAAAATGTATCCAAATTGAACAGAGAGAAAACAATATATTTATATTCTCAAAGGCAAGCTTTCTGTTATATTTACAAGCCTTTTTGATTCCCTTCTTCCATCAGTTTCTTGAGTTATCTATTTTCTCCACTCCTATTCGCAATCTCTTGCGATCAATTCAGTTTCAATTAAATATTACAATTATGTCCGTATCGTATACACGTACGTTTTATTTCCACGTAAATCCTCACAAATGTAATGCTCCTTGCCAATTATTTCCTGCCCTGCACGTAAATAATGAACCAAAAAAGGCGACAGTGTAACTCGTGTCGAAGAAATTAATTTTAGCCGTTCCAGAAATAAAGAAGCGTGAACGGAAGAAGTACGAGGGGGCCAGACTTTCCAACACTTCTGAGATTGGGCGGAGAGTATTTTTTATTTAATTTTTTTCCCCGACGAAAAGGGGTGTCGGTGACGAGAAGCGTATGCGCTGTTTATCGTTTATACGCAGCGCGGGGTACGTCTGAATCTTGTTTCGTGCCCGGAGTGCATTCCGTCCTGCGCGTGCTGCATCTCCGCGAGAAACAAGGGCGGGACGATGGATCATTCACTGAGATCGTGTAGCATTTCGTTAAGCATCGTTTTTCTATTTTTAAGGAGGGACGATCATTACTACGGATCCAACTTTCGTATTTGAAATTTTTATATGATTTTGACGAATACTTAATGCGCCTGTTGCCAAATTTTGAGCTATTTTGACCGTTTAGTTTTTTCGCAATAAAACTGCGAATTCCAGCACTTTTAATTACCGTCTTATGGAGACGGTCAACCGGAAGTGCGGTGATCGTGGTTTTTCTGCTCACGTATCCAACTGAACCCGTTGGAAAACTCAAATTCAATAGATTAGATATAATAGATATCGTAAAAAATAAGAAAATCAAACTTTCACCGTGTAGTTAAAGCACTGCATTACAAGAAAGTTTCAACTTCCGGTTGAAAATTGTCAGAACGACGAAATAGCACCCACAGACTTAGCAACGTGGCGAGTAACAGCTGATGCGTTTGGCGAACATAACCCAGCTTTGTTTTGAAATTCATTTGAATAGAAGCCGCCACAAAATATGCAAACAACAATTTATGAAGTTTTATCATTTATCACGTATCAATAATATGTATAATTATATTCTGCCTATCGTGTTAATTCAGCCGAGGTAATTCAAGCCTACTTTAATAGGTTTTCGGCTGATTTTTTTGGCTTTTTAACTCGTTTTTATAGTGGATATGTTAATATTATTATTACGAAGATTACTACCGAGTCGTTGACAATATAATTTTTCAGTTTTTATTTGTTTACGTGCAATAAATTTATCATCTATCACAACATTTCGCACACTATAATCGATAATACGAATAATCAACATGAGTAAACATCCATCAGAGCAGCTGTGGGTAAAATTAATTTAGACTCTTTTTTGACCCCGTAGAAGTGATCGTACCTCCTTAAATTTACAAACTTACAAAGCGAAGGGAGAGGGGAGGGGGGAGAATGATGAGGGTTTATTATATGCTTTGGTCAGACCTTAAGGCAATTAATTACATACAAATTAGAATATAAAAATAAAAAATGGATAATTCAAAACTAACCAATACAAAAGTGAAAATATGTTACAATAGATCATAGAAGATGATATATAATATATAATATATAAAAAATATAAAATATAACAGAGCGAAAGAGAGAGAGGGGGGCGGGCGACCTAAAGGAAGAGAGAAGGGGAAAGGACAGAATGAATGAGGCGAAAAAAGCCTAGGACGACCTCTTCTTTCTCGCTCTCGTGATTAAGCAGATTTATGCAGTCATAATTCAAGTTGCGAGGAGGAAAGGGCGTCGATGTTACATATAGAGGAAAAACGTGAACTTGGAGAGGGTAAGAAAGAGAAAGAGGGACAAGGAGAGCGAGAGGAACGGCCCCATGCCGAGCCAAACGGGTAAATCCGAAGAGGATACGCGCCAGGAGAGGAGAGAATGTATACGCTTGGCAGCACACGATATACATATACACGCCGTTATTATTTTGAGAAAAGTGGCCTCTCGTGACTGCAACTCGCGCACGTGCTGCCTACACACGGTATTGTGCACCGCAGCAAAAAGCAAGTAATCGCGAGAGAAGGAGACGGAGGAAGAGAAGGGAAAGGTACCAGAACTTGGCCATTCGCCGTCTGCTTACGTGCGCGATTTGAAAGGGACCCAAATGAAGTACCCAACCGAGGGATTAGACAATGGAGAAATACAAGTATATCGCGATTGAATCGTCTCTTCCATTCACCTGTAACTGGCAGCTTAAGGATGTTGAGTCCCAAATCGCAAATGATGATAAAATTCTGAAAATTTGGTATGTTTTTGTATGAAGTATTTCAGAGGTCGTGTAAAAATTTCACGACAATCAGGAAGCTCGTTATTGAACAATTAACATTCACAAATTAAATATTGTTTTATGGAAACTGATGTAACTTTGCAATAAGTTTTTTTTTTGACCTCTCAATTTTATAATATCTACAATATACTGAAAGCAACGGAAACAAAACGAAGTTTATTGATAAATTTGTTTTTATATCTTTTAAAAATTGTTCTTAACAAAATGTTAATTTTTTAATAACGAGCTTCCTAATCGTCGTTAAATTTTAACACGACCTCTTAAATACTTCATACAAAAACATACCAAATTTTCCGAATTTTCTTATCATTTTTTATTTCAACCCTTAAGGAGGTTGAAGTAATGATGATAGAATTCTGAAAATTTGGTATGTTTTTACATGAAGTATTCAGAAGGTCGTGTAAAAATTTCATGACGATTAAGAAGCTATTTATTGAACAATTAACATTAACATGTTTCATAGGGACTCAACATCCTTAAGGATCCTTAAGGATGTTGAGTCCCTATGAAACATGTTAATGTTAATTGTTCAATAATCCTTAAGGATCATCAATCATTCAATCATCCTGTTTGTCCCTATGAAACTCTGTCTGACTCAACATCCTTAAGGATGTTGAGTCCCTATGAAACATGTTAATGTTAATTGTTCAATAATCCTTAAGGATCATCAATCATTCAATCATCCTGTTTGTCCCTATGAAACTCTGTCTGTTCAATCATCATGTTGAGTCCCTATGAAACATGTTAATGTTAATTGTTCAATAAATAGCGTCTTAATCGTCATGACATTTTTACACGACCTCTTGAATACTTCATGTAAAAACATACAAAATTTTCAGAATTCTATCATCATTACTTCAACCTCCTTAAGGGTTGAAATAAAAAATGATGAGAAAATTCTGAAAATTTGGAATGTTTTTGTATGAAGTATTTGAGAGGTCGTGTTAAAATTTCACGACGATTAGGAAGGTCGTTATTAAAAATTAACATTTTGTTAAAAACAATTTTTAAAAGAAATTAAAAAAAAATTATCAATAAACTTCGTTTTGTTTCCGTTGCTTTCAGTATATTGTAGATATTATAAAATTGAGAGGTCAAAAAAAAACTTATTGCAAAGTTACATCAGTTTCCATAAGACAGCATTTAATTTGTGAATGTTAATTGTTTAATAACGAGCTTCCTAATTGTCGTGAAATTTTTACACGACCTCTGAAATACTTCATACAAAAACATACCAAATTTTCAGAATTTTATCATCATTTGCGATTTGGGACTCAACATCCTTAAAACGGCCGCGCACAAGACGGAGTTCCCGTCTAGGTGGGGGAAAAACTGCATTTTCGAAAAATATTTTTATTCCACGGTGTCACCTTTCAGCTATATTACCTGAAAGGTTCATTGAAGTATTCCTAAAATTGAATGGGCTGCAGCTTCTAGCAGTCAGGCAGCACTATACTTCGAACTTCAAATGCGGTTTCCTCGAAACACTGTTTTCAGAGCTGGTGGACATGTTATGTAGAGAACCACTTGATGGATTGTCTTCAAATTTACCGAAGATACGACGAAGAACATTTAAGAGGTCTTCTCACTTTAGACGCTAAAAAAGCCTATTTTTATGATTTTCTTAAAATAAGTTTATACTATAGATATTGATATAAAAGTTGTTACACTTAATAAACACACTTTCGGAATGCATGAAAAAAATGTTTTTATTCATTTCCGTGTACTATTTATATACGAAAATAGTTGTTAAAAAAATGTACTAAAAAATTGTAGGTCTGCGCTGTTGATAAATTCTCGGAGATGGATCATCCGAAACAAAAAAATTAAACTTTATAAATTCAGTATGTTAATGACTATAGCGCATATCACACGATTTTTTATATATGTAAAAATAACAAAATGGTGGACATTTTTCGAAAAAAAACGTGTTCTTTCACCGTTTTTTTGCAAAAAAGATAGTCGATATCAAAATTAAAAAAAAAACCTGATACGCGCTATATCTGAAGCTGTAAAGAATATGTGGTTAACATTTCATAAGGATCGGTTCAGTAGTTTCGAAGATTTTATCAACAAGCCGTGGAAAAACGTTGTTTCAAGAAAAGCGCGTTTAAAGTTTGTTCGGGTTACATAAGAACACGAAATTTTGTTTTAAATTTATTTCGAAAGTGTATTTATTAAGTGTAACAACTGTTATATCAATATCTATGATATAAACCTATAAAAATCATGAAAATAGCCTTTTTTAGCGTCTAGAGTGAGAAGACCGCTCGAAGGTGGTTGACGATCTCACTTTTCAAAAATCGATCTTCATTTTTTAAGTTACGTAAAAATGGCGGCTTTTTTCATAGATTTTGTATGCTCGAGTTTCAATTCGTCACTACGTTGTTAAAAAAGAATGAGTTTAAAAATCGACGATCGTCAACGACTCGTATTTATTGGTAACTTGAATAACCCGTTTGGTTTTTAGATTTCAGATGGACCGTTCAGCCTAGAGAGTGTCCACCGAGAAACGTCACGAAAAAAATATTATCGTCTGCCGACAGCCATATTTTTGTTGTTTTTCTGTATTTTTCGGTGGTTTTTTTTAAGCTCTGAACACGTGTACCTTTGTGTTTAAAAAAACGCGTTTGTTTTTAGCCCTCCGGTTCCCAGAAAAAAAAATCAGAATTCGGCCATTTTTTCGGGCCTCTGAGATCTAGCTCATCTTCATCCTGGCGCGAAAAGCCTATGGAGTACAAGAGAACGAACTCTTTAGTTCAAGACGTAGAAGTTCGCGAAACTATCTGATTTTGTTACGTCAACTTTCATCACCAGATTCGCAACGACCCGAGGAATTCTATCGTCGATACAGCAATCAATTAGTCCACGCAGTGAATGCCACCGTCAATTTGGAACGAATAGATTGCGAGGAACGATTTGGAGCTCCGAAAACCGAAAAGTCTCGACGTAAAGTATGAAAGAGTGGAAGTGAATGTCGAGCGAAATTTAACCGAAATGGTGAATCGATAATCGATTAATATGGGACGACTTGAGAGGTGGATTGTGAGAGAGAGAGAGAGAGAGAGAGAGAGAGAGAGGAGGAGGTTGATTGCAATGATAAAAAGATCTATTAAAATCAATTAAACGTGTTTTGTTGATCCTCTTTTATGCAAAATATCTAAAATTTTGACGCTGTTGAAGTTTGCATGGTTCGAACGCAACGAAAGTTCTTTTTTACATTTTTCCATAATTTTATTGTAATAGAAGAATTTTTAAATATAATTATATTATACATAGCTAAATGAATATCTTAAAAAATTGTTGAAGGATTTTGGTAGGCAAAATATGCCAAAAAAATTAAAAAAGAATTGATAAATATTAATTTCCGTTGCATTCCAACGATGCAAACTTCAACCTCATAAATATTCTGACGCCCACGCAAGAGGAACATTCTCTTCTATATAGCAAACTGGGGTTGGAACAAGAAAAATTGAAAATTTCTCACCGTTGAGGATCGTTGACAACTTGGTTGAATATGTAGGTGCATATGCGAAATTGAAGACAATTTGCCAATTGCGAATAAAAACAGCGTATACAATAAAAATAGTACTTCGAATGTCATTTGTCTTCGTTCGGAATAGCAATATATTTGAATTTAGATGATCTTGAAGTTTCCATCGTTGGAACGTAACGAACAGTATTTTTCTTTTCATTGATAACATTTCTTTTTGGCCGATCTAGGCTATGGAACTTATTCGAACGTGTTTACGTATTTTTATTACAGATTTACGACCTCAAGTCGCAAAATAAGGTTTCAAATAGTAAAGAAATAAAAAAATTGTTGCATTCCAATTATGCTAACTTAGACGTCATGAATTCAAGACACATTTACTGAATTCAAATAAATATATTTTTTTTTTCAAATATATCTCTTATACGTTTCCTCCAAAAATGTATTTTGATCAAATGCGTATTTACCGAATTGTCTACATCAAGGGATGCTTGAAATAAATGAAAACATATATTCAAACAGATTCGTAGCAGGCTGTGGGTCAGCCGAAAAAATGAATTGACCTAAATAGATCCTAATTGAAACAAGAGTAAGCTATTCAACAGTCTAACTGATTGATACGGATAGACTTTGTAAAATAAGATTTCAAAACACTTATATTACGAACTAAGCTTCGGACACGACAAAAAAATTATTAAAACGAAATAAAGTAGAGAACCCGAGTCGAAATTTAGACCCTCCTCTGAATGCTCGAGAACCTATTTCCTTTGTAACGCACAGACAAAGGAAATAGCCGCCCTCCTTTAACTCCCCTTGAACCTATATGGAGAAATTTGCACCATTGGCGACCCTCCTTTAGCCCTACTGAACCTTCTATTCAACCTCCTGAGCCTCCTTTAGGCCTATGGGCTCGGCTTGCGTGAACCTACACAACCTCGTTTTGGCCTACGGTGCAAATTTCTCTATATAGGTTCAAGGGGAGTCAAAGGAGGGCGGCGGTCTGTGCGTTACAAAGGAAATAAATAGGTTCTCGAGCATTCAAAGGAGGGTCTAAATTTCGACTCGGGCGGTGAAAGGAGTCAAAGGAGAGTTAGTAGGGCGAAAGGAGGTTTAAAAGAGGGTCTGTGGGTTTGCGTAAGCATTAAATCAGGCTCACTAGGGTTTAAAGGAGGTTCAGATGAACCTACTAAACCTCCTTTGAGTGAAAAAGTCCAATTTCTGCCACTTTTGGAGGTTCAGTAGGTTCTGTTATACATGTTTTTCAGATTTCCATTTGAACCTCTTGAACCTCCATTGAATGACAAATTGGGATCGAAAGGAGGTTTAAAGGAGGGTCTAAATTTCGACTCGGGAAGAATTTGCTTTGGGTTCCAAAGATGGAAAAAACCGCGCCTAATAGCATTGTTGCAGTCTGTCGCATACTAATTTTCAACGTGTTCGTGACAAGTCAGTTTGGATTATCGAAGGATACCTTTCTTCCTCTCCGTTATTCGGGCCCTCCCCACAAACATATACATCCAAGCGCACACGTATCCAAAGAAGAGGTACAAGATTCCCTCTCGGGTTTATAATAAGGCATGTACGCCTGCACGCGACCCTGATGTACTAACTGGTCTGGGGCAATTGAAGGGGGCGCTATACGGTTATAAGAGGCGTCGACGAGAGATCGAGAGCCATACCTATTGAGCGAGGATCCGGGCTTATGGGGAAAGAAAATAAGAAAAACGCTCTCTTGAGAGAGAGAGAGAGAGCTACGAGCCTATAGATATCCCCCTGGCTGCTGTTGCCAACCCTATTATTTTCAATTCCCACACAAGCGAATGCAGAATTTTTCCCGTTCGATATACGTATAGATTCACACGTGCATAGTCTTCTACACATATACGCGTACACGAGGAATTCCTTGTGAAATCAACGACCTGTAATTGACAAGTTATATGGGACATCTATAAATAATAAAAAGAAAATCATAAAACGAGAAAAAAAGGTAATTGCGATGCACGTTGCATGTTTTGCAAGGAGTCAAATACTCTTCCATTCTATGAAGCCGACCGTAGAGAAATTTGTTGCGGCGTCCGTAGATCCCACCTCGTCCCTGGAGGGATTTGATAGGGACGCTGCAAGTATAGAAAGTCCACGTTCGATTCCAACTGAATTTCGCGCCATTTCCCCATTGACGTCGTATGAGAATTTTTCGTGTGAAATTTTCAACCGATATTTGTTGGATCTCCCAAAAAAAATATCCTTTCGTCATCCTGTGTGCAATTTTCTTGGGGAGCCCGAAGATGCACACACATCTCTATATTTTTATAAATAATATTGAATCGATTTATCGATAAGAATTATACAAACTTCCATTTATTTATAAAATTGACAAAAGATCCATTCATTTACGAAAATTAAACAACATTCAATTTACACATAAAAATTAAGTGAAATTCGATTTATCCATAAAAATAAAACAAAATTTGATTTATTGACAAAAATAAAACGAAATTCAATTTATTTATAAAAAGAACAAAGTTTCAATTAAGTTATAAAAGTTAAGTCAAATTCAATTTATAGATAAAAATAAGATAAATTTCGATTTATCTATAAAAATCGCACATAGGGCGTCCTCATTAGGATCCAATTCGATTGTGCAGTGTTCCATGATACTAAAGTTTGCATCGTTGCAGACGTAACGAGATTTTTTTTTAATTCTCGATTTTTGATGACCAACTAGTGGCTTTATGTGTTTGGTGAAGAAAAAACATGTATCCGCCATGTATGTCTCCAGGAACTCACCCTTAGGAGGGGGTGAAGATCGAAAAAAAAATCGTATCTACCGACGTACGTCGATCACACATTTACTTTTTCGATATTCGGGTTAGGAAACTCTGAAAAGTGGCCTGAAAAACTTTTGGATGATTTTCGAGTTCCGGAAGCCACTCTTAGGTGGGGGTGAAAATCGAAAAAAAATCGTATCCACCGACGTACGTCTATCACACATTTGCTTTTTCGATATTCGCATCCCCGATGAACGCTGTTAGAGATTTCTCACCACGTGCGAATCGAAAATATGCGAAAAGTCACGAGACAAAACCCGGCGTGTTGAAACATAACCTGCACGCTGCAGCGTGTACATGTGTGGCAATATTATGTCAAAGTGCGATAAAATAAATAACAAACGATAATTGCACTAGATTTTCAGTCATGTGATTCAACTCGATTTTTAAGCTATTATACTTGTACGGCGATTTATGATTTTTTTTAAGATCTACTCAAATGAGTGTATCTAGATATTTGGTTTAGAAAATTCAACGTACATAGTGCATCCATTACGAATCGTATCCGATTCCATTCGATAATGAGGAATACTTTAGGGTTCAAGTTAGATTCATACGTATGACGTTTTATAATTTCTCTATCTTTATTACTAGTCAATTTTTCTTTGTATATTTAGACCATCGCAAACATTATCGCTAGTTTTGACTTATAAAAGTGGTGTGATTTACCTTTTTTTTAACTATATAAATATAATAATTAAATAAATAAATATAATAATTAAATAATTATTATTTTTTATTTTTATTCAAGCAATGGTTTTACTATATTTTTTTAAAGAATAAAATGTACAAAAATAGTGAGATAGCATTTTTTAAACTAGCCAAGCCAGTTTACTAAAAATCTTGTAGACAAGACTGTCAAACCTTAGGAATAATATTGTTCCAAATATCTTATTTTCATTCAAAATATCATATTGATATTGTATCATAAAATTCATATCACTATTACATAACAGTACAACGTATGTACCACACAAGTGCACTGGGAATGCTGTGCAACGACTTGGCGTGCATGGTTAAGAAAAAAAGCTCGGGAAGACGTCAAAGTGTCCGTTCCTATCCCCTGCGTAAATGACTTTATAAATGACGCATATAAACCGCCTGCATAAATGACGACTTTTGACAGTATGTACATTATTTTTAATTTTAAGGTCTTCGGCCACATTAACGGGTATAAAAGTATGTGCAAATTTAACAATTTTTTTTTCGTATGAAAAAGTGGTTCGCTCATAAAATTAATTCCTCATCTATTGAGTACGAATATCCAGCTGTTAGACATTTTTTTTTTCGACGTACAAAATGGCCGACTACTCGAAACTTCTCGAAACAGCCTTTTTTCCAATTGGCGTGACAAATAACTTCAACAATTTTCACTTGATTTACTGAAAATTTATAAGTTATTTTCCTAATTGCATTTCGCAGAGAAGTGTACGTACGGAATTTCTGATTAATCGAAAACTTTTCATTTTATGAGCAGTTTATGAGCAGTTATAACGACATTTTTAACTGAAAATTCATTTCTTAAGTTCAAATACCTACAAATTTTGAATAAAACAATATTTTTTAAATTCCGTACGTACTTCTCTAGGTATTCTAACGTAGATTGACGAGAATTTTTGTTTTTTGTTCTAGGTAAAAAATTGTGGGTGCTAAAAAAGAAAATATTAGTAGTCGCCATTTTGTACGTCGAAAAAAAAAATGTATATATTTTCCAACAGCTTGCTATTCATACTAAATAGATGTGTGATTAATTTTAAGAGTGAATGACTTTATCATACTAAAAAAATTGTTCAATTCGCACATGATTTTACACCTGTTACTGTGGCATCTACTGCTGGCCTACAGGCCTTAAGGTAGTACGAGCGCGCACTCCTGATTTCTATAGATTTTGTTCAAATTTGAACCAGACATTGTTCATATCATTATGCATGGTTGAGTGAAATTTCAGAACAGTCGACTATTTAGATTGAGAGACAATGGGTTTTAAAATTGCAACTTTTAACACTGCAGGGTCTGCATTGAAATTTAGACAGAATAATTTTCCGTAAGAAATATTTGTGCCCTATAATAAGAAGAAATATGGCAACACCGCAGAACAGTATTGTTCAATATTTCGAGAAAAAAATAGTTATCGTGTTCCTAAAGTTCAAAATTTTGTCCTAAAAAATATTTCCATTATAAATATTAATATGTTATATTGTTTATGTTATCTTTATTAATAAATAAAAGTGTTGGTTTATTCATAACGAATCAGGAACTTTGTTCGATTAAAAATGATTTCCAAATAAAAATTTGTGTTGCAGTATTATTTTAAATATACCGCGCAAACTCAGATTATCGGATACGTGGAACGACGTGGTGTTGGCATATGTTTTCGTATTATAGGGGACAAATATTTTTTACGGAAAATTAATCCAATAAATCCAATAAATTGATACATTTAAGTAACTTTTTATTTGTATTACGCGGCGTCAAGACGCTGCCGCATATTTTGATCTAAGACTAAGCATAAGGATACGAAAAACGATGTTGAAGTTTGCATCGTTGGACCGCAAGGAATTCAATTTCTTTGTGCAGATTGTGCCTCTTCTGAAGTGCTTCAACCATTTTTAAGACATTTAGTTAGCGATCTACATCATAAATCTATTTTTTTTTAAATCACCCATAATAATGAAAATGTCGAGAATCAAATGGAAAACGAAACTTTCGTTGCGTTCCAACTATGTAAACGTCAACACCATAACAGAAAAAACGTTTGCGTGATTTTCGTAGCGTTAATCAGCCAAAAAATGTGAGCAATCAGAGAAAAGTAATTAACTTCCGTTGCATTTCAACGATGCCGACCTCAACGTCATTCGTACATTCCTATGGGGAATCCCGATGCGAATTCACTGTACGAACGTGACGTTTTAGTATAGGGATCCAATGCTGTCCCATTGGATCCTATCAGGAAGTAGAAACAAGTACGTGAATCCCATTGGACCCCAACCCCAACCCCATATGCAACCCGAGCTATTTTTTTCAACACTAATCTTCTTCCGTACTCTCCTCCATTCTAGGATTAAACCCACCGTTATCATCAATGTTCTCAATGCAATCGATAAAACCACCAAGTCGTGTCGCAGTTTTTACTCTTCCGCTCTTGCCAAATCATCGACCCTTTGCGGATTCCCAGCTCAATTTCCATTTACTTTTCCAATATGGTTCATTTTGTTCTCCTCAAGACCATCCTCCCTCTCTCGTGAAATAACCCATATATGCTAGAATTCCAGTTTACCAATGGATACCTCCTATCCCATCTACTCTGTATTCCGTGTAGTCGCCGGTGTCTTGTATCGTGTACTACGGTCAGGTATTCGGTCCTATATCTATAGTCATGTCCTCCCTCTCTCTCTCTCTCTGCCTCTCTCTCGCTAGTTCTTTTTTCTTTTCTAGGGCCATGCAATTACACGGAATGGCTCACATCCTCCGGCCACAGACTAGCCAACCGAAGCATTAGCAAGGCTCAGAGATCGAGTGTATATATATATATATATATATATATATATATATATATATATATATATATATATATATACACCTATATATTGTATATACGTTTCTCGCCCTCGGGGTATCCGTTGCCCCCGCCACCTTAACGATCCGGAGCTCGTGATAAAAAGGGCGCGATACCGTTTCATAAATCATTCATCGACTCTTCTGCACGCTCATACCGGACTCACGATACTTATTTCTTACAAAACATGAGGCTGTGTGTGTGTGTGTGTGTGTGTGTGTGTGTGGGTGTGTGTGTGTGTGTGTGTGCGCGCGCGTGTGTGTGTGTGTGTGTGTGTGTGTGTGTGTGTGTGTGTGTGTGTGTGTGTGTGTGTGTGTGTGTGTGTGTGTGTGTGTGTGTGTGTGTGTGTGTGTGTGTGTGTGTGTGTGTGTGTGTGTGTGTGTGTGTGTGTCAACATTTGTCACGAGGGAGACTTCTCTTTTTCTCTGATCGGTGAACATACAGTGTTACGAGGACGCTGGGAGGAAATCATTTTGGTGATGGATACGTAGAGGGAACGGAGAAATATGAAAATCCACTTAAGTAAGATTTTTCAAGCATCCGGAATAAATTATACATCATAATTAATAGTTGTTTCGGTTGACGCGGTGAATGTTTGTATTTCATTTTTAAATATGCCGAATCATTTTTGGGTGATCGATCTCGCTGGTCGGACAATATGGACGACCAGTAGGTGAAAAAAGTTTATTTATTCATGATAACGTAGTCGTGAACACGAAGCTTTGAGGTTTTTTCATAAGAAATATAAATCAATAATTAAGGGAACGACCTCGTGGGTTGGAACTACGAAGGGTTGAAATGTGAAAAGTAAATAATTGGATCGGTTTAGAATAATCGTCAAAAAGAAATGACGCTGATGTATATTTGCGCCGATCGTGGATCGAGAGAATGGGTCTTGTTTGGATCGAATCTAATTTCGTTTGAACCGAGACTCACTGGATTTTTTTCGGTATTCAATAAACATGATATATTTGCGGAAACCAAGTATTCAATTGGCTGCAGCTGGAAATAAGAGTACTGTATATTTGACACCACGTTAAAGTTTGCATCGTTGGAACGCAACGATAACGAATTCTCTTTAAGAGCTCAATTTCTTGGGATCCATTGCGACTGTGAAAATCAATCAAACGTTTTTACATATTCTTATTAGAAATTCATGACCTCAATTTGCAAAAGAAGACTTTCAACGCTGATAAAAATAACGAAATTAAAGTAAATTTAAAAAATAACGTTCCAACTATGCAAATTTCAACGTCATTATTGTGACTCTTATAAAAAATAATGTAACTCAAACAGACTTTCTTATTCGTTCCAATAAAATCACATAATCAAATGAAACGTATATTAATTTTTTTTTAATGATTTTAAAGTTTGCATCCAAAACCAACGATTTTTTAAAATTTCTTCATAATTGCGATTCGAAACCTGTTCTCTGCAACTTGAGGTCGTAAATCTGTAACAATAAGAACCTGAAACCGTTCGAATAATGTCCATAGCGTAGATCGGCCAGCAAGAAATGTTATCAATGAAAAAGAATCAAAATTCATTGCGTTCCGACGATGCAAACGTCAGGATCATACGCAAAAAGGATAATGGCAATCGACTTCTAGTAGAATTTATTTTAGCTTCCAATGTTTTTACTCAACGAATTGCTTTGCTTTTGGTGGTCGAAGAAAAAAATCATTGTCACCATTAAGGATGTTGAGTCCCAAATCGCAAATGATGATAAAATTCTGAAAATTTGGTATGTTTTTGTATGAAGTATTTCGGAGGTCGTGTAAAAATTTCACGACAATTAGGAAGCTCGTTATTGAACAATTAACATTCACAAATTAAATGTTGTTTTATGGAAACTGATGTAATTTCGCAATAAGTTTCTTTTTGACCTCTCAATTTTATAATATTTACAATATACTGAAAGCAACGGAAACAAAACGAAGTTTATTGATAAATTTTTTTTAATTTCTTTTACAAAATTTTCTTAACAAAATTTTAATTTTTTAATAACGAGCTTCCTAATCGTCGTGAAATTTTAACACGACCTCTTAAATACTTCATACAAAAACATACCAAATTTTCAGAATTTTCTTATCATTTTTTATTTCAACCCTTAAGGAGGTTGAAGTAATGATGATAAAATTCTGAAAATTTGGTATGATTTCACATGAAGTATTCAGGAGGTCGTGTAAAAATTTCATGACGATTAAGAAGCTGTTGTTTGAACAATTAACATTAACATGTTTCAAAGAGACTCAACATCCTTAAACGGCGGATTCGACGTTGCAATGTTTTTTTCTTTCTCCCAAAAATTGTCTCCACCCGCCAAAAAAGTTGGATCTATGATTTGGAGCGAATACGAAGCGTAAGTGGGAGTTTCACGTGGATCGAAAGACCTTCGTCTCGATGACGGTGATCAGAGAGCTATGCCGAATCCGGGGGGCCCGGTTGAAATTTTCATTAGCATAATTGGTCCGGGATATACACCGCGGGACGCGCGTATGAATTCGAAAAAAAAAGATCGAGAGTCTGTGCTCTTGACGTGGACCTGTTATTCGCCGATTTTGTTCGGGAAGGTCGCAATAATTGGCACAGGTAGAGAGCGGCAGGGGGGGGGGAGGGGGCGTGCCGTAATAATAAATAATATAGTCGGTGGTCATCGGCACGCGCGCACACACGAAGAGTGTGCCTCGATCGACGAGACGTTGTCTGTGGCTTACTTTCTCCCCCGAAACGCATCGACTAGAGATCGACTGGTCAAGTTGAATTGAATTTTAATTTTTTTTTTCGCCGTTCGGCTCCTTCGGCCCACGCTTAGTTCGCAACGCTCCTTCGAATCTAATAATATCCGCCACGTAACACGAAAAAAAATTCACCAACGTTACGTACGAGCGTAAATATAAAAAAAAAAGAAAGAAATGCAAAGAAACAAAAAAATTGATTGGGCATGAAATTAATAACTCGCGGAAGACGAGTTTTTGGCGAGGCAACGAAACAATTTATCTTCGCAATACCGACTCCAACAATCAATCAATAACGAAGGTTAAACAAAAATCCTTGCCCCGCGAGATGACGCGAAGTCGTTTGCATACTGAATAAATTACGAATTAATTGATACCGCGATAAATCGTCATTAAGAAGGCTCGTGTACCTTTGGTACTTGTATCGGTAAATTACAAAAATCGATCAAGTGTGTCCGCCGCGCATCGGGGAGATAAATTATTTGTTTCAATCAACTGAACGTGGTACTGTTGAAGGTGGGCACCCTTTATAACGTACAGAAGAACTTATGGCCGAAAATGAACTCCACGAGGAAGCTGAGGGAGCACTTTGCGGCCGAGAAATTGTAGATCAATCGCTAGGATATTTGGTCACTCAATTTTGGAGTCTTGACACACTAAGGGAGGAGATTTCAGGCGAGAAAAAAAATTGCTGATTTTCATGACGATTTTTTTAAAAGGAAACATTTATTCGCCATTTTTTAGACTTGGCGTATGTTTTTTTACCACTTTTGGATGTTACGTGGTATTTTTTTTCTTTTTCATTGATCTTTAAAAGTGGCGGAGGTATGGCACGGTCTTTTAAACTGCCTTTTAAAAACTGACGTGACGTATAGCTAAAAAACTAATCGACCGATTCTGATACAATTTGTCATAAATCTTTCTAACCCCATTCTAAATCATGACCCGAAATCTCCTTGAAAATTGAAGAAAAAAAACGTATTTTTTTTATTGCTAAATGTAGGCATTTTTTCGGAATATTCTATCTTTTCGTTTCAAAGCGTACCATTTCATCGATTTTCAACATTTCTCACTTTTTCTTGGTTCATATTCTGCGTGTGAGTGTTAATGAGAGAAGAGTTTTCGTTGATTTATTTCGGATTAATATAGCCGACGCTACGTGTCACGGAGTCCGACAACATCCGCAGCAAGTCGTTTAGAAGATCGTGCCATACTACCTTCGCCATTTTTGAAGATTAATTCTTTCAAAAAGAAAAATACCACGTAACAGGCAAAAGTAAAATCTCCTCCCTTAAACGCGTTTTTCCGAGAACCTCTTTTTCGTAAATCTCGTACAAGGCAATTAAAAAACTATCCGATCGATCATTTTGAAATTTTGGAAACATTCAGATACCACAAATGCTGTTTAAATGAACCTAAAATTCTTTGAAAATTCTTCTTAAAAACTACATTTTCATTGACATATACTATAGTCAAAATTTCGAGAAAATTAGAAAATTTTTTCAAATACGTACCATTTCTCGATTTTTCCGTGGATTTTTCAGCCTTGCGTAGAGGGTGTCGGTCTTAGAAGTATAAAACTTCGCGGCTCTGATGTTTCACATCAACGCACCAGACGTTAGGTTGTACGCCGTGGAATGACTAGTTTAAAAAAAAACAATTTTTTTTGCCACATTAAAAGATGTCATAATGTGTACATAACATTTGATAATATATCATTTAATTATACATAATATCAAATATAACATCAAATTAATTTAATAATATATAGTATGAAATTTTCTAACCCAACCTAACAGGATTAGGCTGAAAAAACGTCATTGCGTTCCCAATTGGTCATCGATCGAAGTCGTCCACGTGACAGTGCGCACGCGTAATAAGCTTGATCAGTTTAATATAAATCCAGGCCTGATAGTGTTTCCGGTGGGGAGAAAAGGTGAAGACGAAGCTGAGAAAATGTGCGCGTGGACAGGCACCTCGGGGTTTCTACGGCGCGTATGATAAACTGGCGAACAACGCTCTTCAAGCAACCGACCCATTCTATTAGCATAGCTTAACGGAGTCCGAGATCGGGCATACGTAGACTTTACGTTTACTCAGGACGACGTACAAAGTGCTGCATATACAAACATATACTGCCGGAGCTTCAAGAGGGAAAACGCTAATTAGTATCCGAATGTATGAGAAAATTTGGCAGGATATTAAGGGGTCTGAATAAGCTCGAAACATTGTAAATACGATTTTTTTACTATATCGTTTGATAGCACAGAGTCTCAACTTTAATTTGCATAAAAGATTTTGTGGAAATTCTAAAAGCTGACTGAATTATGAGGATTTTTATCGAGGTGTAACGAACCACTGTACTGCGATTTGATACTATTTTTGTTTGTTTTTCTCAAAATTTCGAAAAATCTATTCGGTCGATTCACTTCAAATTTCAACAGAGCATAGTCTTCCTTCTTTATCGTATGACCGCGTGATTTTGTGATTCATTTATCCATTTATTAATAACAAATTATTACAGATGTTTTTTAGGTCGAAAATCGAACTTTTTTCCTACAGCTGTTATTTTCGTAATTTTCAAAATATCCGAAAAGTATTCGGGCATACGAAAGTTATATTATCAAACCAGAAGTATATTTTTTATTTCACATCACTCAGTGGTAAGAACTACCTACACGAACTGGCCATGCACCCACGGCAATGACGTTGAAGTTTGCATCGTTGGGATGCAACGAAAATGATTTTTTTTTTTCATTTCACAAATTTTCTTTAGCAAATTTAAGCTGCGGAAATTACGATTTTTTTGAATTCATATTTGGCGATCTCTAACAAATCTGAACAGAATTATCTTGGTTTATTATGACAATCAGAAAATAAAAAGAATTTTTCTTACATTCCAACGATGCAAACTCCAACCCCATGCTTACGGCACTTTGGTTAAGCAATAGAAAACGCCATTGTTCATCGATATTTTTCAACTAAAGAAGAACCTCCAACCCGCCAAGATTATGTATTAATTGTGTGTAACATCCCGACCTTGTCACGTCAATACATTCATAAGAAAAAGTGTCGTATGTCGACCTTTATTTTGTTCACGGCCCTCGGTGGGTGTTGACGTTTGCATCGTTTAAATGCAACGAAAAAAAACTCGATTTTCTCCATCATCCAAAATCGTATCCACCGAATTTGGGCTTTAGATTTCTTGTGAGGATGCCGAAATATATTCGAGTCATTCGTAGCCCAAATTGGACAAAAAGAAAGTCCGGACTACTGAACTTTCGTTGCGCTCCAACGATGCAAACTTCAATATCATGGCCCTCGGGAGGTTTTTAGATTATTTCCTTCGCGAGGTTGTAACGATTTTTACACCGACATCTAGTTTATTTATTTACTCTTCTCCATTATATTTACAAATATATTAGGTGTAGTAAAAAGAAATCCATTATTTTTGCCTTCAATTTCATGCAAAAATAATGGATTTCTTTTCACTACATCTAATACATACCGTCATATCCACGTTGACCAATCAGTTTCTACATACGTCTGCAATTATTCTACCCTGTCTACAATTTTCCTTGAGTTGTTTCCCGTCCTATTTGATTTTTTGCCACAATTATTTTCCCCCTATCGATACCCTAAATTGGCTACATTTGCATTTGAAATGATTGCAATCGCATCCAAATGTCTGGCAGACGCACTTTTGCTACACCGACAGAACATGGATCTCACCCTACCTCTCTCTCGCTCTCGCGCTTTCTCGCTCTCCGGTATAATTGAATAATCAGAATGATTTCGTTTACTCCTTTGCGTAACGAATAAACGCGAGGGTACGAAGAAATGACGGGAACCTCGCATGAGTTTCCACTCCCAACGAATCGTAACTGCAACCCTTGAAAGCAAAAAAAGCAAGCAACTAAACTACTTTGGTCTCCTGCATGTGCTCTCGCATCGGGCGAATTATCGAGCTAATTGCGTTTTGAGTTGTTCCCATTGTTATTCAGCTCGTTGTTGAACGTTTTCTCTTCAACGCTTTTTTTCCTCTCCCCATCAAAAATTATAAACGCAATCTCATTGTGGAGGAGCATGGAGAAATAAAGACAAAAGGTTCCTGGAGTGTTCAAGCGATGGGCCAAAGTTTGCATCCTTGGATTCCAACGGAATTTTTTCCTTTATTTTCATTGTTTTTTTTCAGGTACATTTTCACTCTAGACTATTTGTAGAAGGGATACAAAGCATTCGAAAAAAATTGGTGGGCCAGTATTCACCTTTATTGCGGGGTTAAAAATGAACAAAGTTAACACGAGTGGTTACACACATTCACAGTTTTTTTTTGTTGGCGGCATACATTCCGAGTGCCTACGAGAAGCCACGAAAAAATCAGCAACGATTTTAAACTTCTGGAAGCCACCCTTATCGAAGGGGGAGAGTTGCAAAAAATCGTAAATCCGGAGATATAGGCGTTCTCAGTTTTTTTTTAAATTTGCGCCATATTTATCGTACCGGAGGAAGGTCAGAAAAAAATTGGCAAAATTTTTTTAATTTTCCTCTTTTGTGTGTCTGTTATCCTCCCGATCTTTTTACCCATGGTATGTTTATGAAATGCAATGTTAAGCAATCAATAAATGGCCAATCGAAGACCAACGCAAATGCCTTAAATGTTGATCACAAGTTAATAAAAATACGTTTGAGATTGCGTCAAAATTTACATCGTTGGAGCGAAACGGACTTTCTTTGTTGTTACGAAAAAAAAATGTCTGCTGATTCTGGTTATGAAAATAACTCCTACTTTTTTATTCATTAGAGACATTCTCGTTAGAGATTTACGATCTCGATCTGCGATAAAAGTTTTGGAAAATAATAAAAATAAGTGAACGGACAATAAAATCGTTGCACTCCAACGATACAATTTGAATGCGATGATTTGAGAGGATCAGACACTGAACTTCAGATGATAAAAAAAACTTATACTAATCTAAATAGATCCCAATCGCTATAAGGTTGACGTTTGCATCGTTGGAATGCAATGGAAATTGATCTTTCCGAATTCCTTCAATTTTTCTTGGCAGATTTTGCTTACAAAATACCTCAACCGTTTTTCAAGATTCTTAGTTAGCAATCTACAATATGAACCGATTAAAAAATATCTTCTATAATCATAAAAACAAGGCAAATCAAATGTACAAAAGAGCTTTCATTGCGTCCCAACGATGCAAAACTCGACACCAGCAATTGCTTTCAAAAACTCCCAATGGTGAGTATATACACCAAAAACAACAAAAATAAAAACCTATGCTCACAGGAGAAATCATTGAAAAAAGAAATAAAAGCTTTTTTCTCGAAAACTAAAAAAGACCGCAGAACATACACCGGGGTGATGAAGATAGGCATCGATTCGAGGCATCTAGATTTTCTTTTGGCCATCACTTTTCGGGCCACCCTGAAATTATATTAATACACGCATGACAAATATGTATTATATATGTGTTTATTCAATTTACAGGGGAGCACAAAACCAGGGCACGTGTATCAAGTATCAGGCGAGGACCGAGAACATTCAATTCGTCGACTGTACGAGTATATAAAGGATTTTTTTTGTTATACCAGCATGAAAACCCAATAGTGGTCATCCAAAGTTCTCAGGGGTACAGAGATCGTGGGGTAACCGAGACGGGAGCGTGACTCTATAGAAGGGAGGCCCTTTCCACCCTACAAATATATATACGTATATATATAAGAATACACATGAGCATATGTACAGGATCATTATGTGCATAAAGCAGCATCCCGTTGTATACAACGGGATGCGTACACGTGCTAAATGAATACACACGCATAGATGATATTAAAAATTGCATCGTTGGAACGCAACGAAATTTTAGTAGCTCAAACTTTTTTTGCTGAATTGAGCCTACGAAAAGCACTCAAACGTTTTTTCAGATCCTCATCGGTTATCTACACTCCACCTTGCGTGATAAGATTTTGAATAACGAAGAAAATGGAGAAATACAAATGAAAAAGGAATTTTCGTTGCGTTCCAATGATGGGAACTTCAACATCGTACACGTAGGCCTTTTGGGATTGAGTCATCAGTGACATCTTTTCAGCCACTTCATCAAGAGAGATAATTTTCGGATAAATCGTGGATTTGACTGGGTTATATTTGAAACAACATTTTTAATATTTCAAACAACAACGATGATAATATTAGCAATAATAATTCTGCGGAAAATATGTTGTGAGAAATAAGGAAGAATAGTAGCATCTGCAACGAATGGTGACGAGACCCAGAATGGCATGATGTAATGAGACATTTTTTTCACACACGCGCTAATATATATATACAGGGTGTTAGGAAGGTCGAAACAAAGCCTTAAGGGGACGATAAATCCTCGTTCGGAACATATCTAACCTATGTTATCTTAGTCCAAAGTCGAAGAATTTCGAGTTATCATAGTAAGTATGATTTTGGGAAACTTTCCCAAAGTTCGGTACTGACTCGTTCGTAATGTTCAAACTGACAATAATTGGTAACTAAAATCTTATTTGCGTCTTAGATTAATGTGTATTCAATCGACGAACACCAATACAATCATCTGTATCCACACAACTAACTAAATAGGACGTGTCGAATAATTCAAAACATGTAGAAAAATAAAAGCACCTTTTACGTTAATGCTATTAAAAAAAAATAGCATTAACATTTTGTGTTAATGGCATAGCAATAGCATAGCAATTATGTTAATAACTATAGCAAAGCAATTATGTTAATAGCATAGCAATGCATAGCAATAGCATAGCAATAGCATAGCAATAGCATAGCATTTTATGTTAATGCTATTAAAAAAAATAGACTGAACATAAGAGGTAAACGAGTGAGTACCTCATTTTCCAAAAATCATAGTTACCGTGATAACTCGAAATCTTTAGACTTTGGTGAGACATGTTCCTAACGAGGTGAGCTTTCACCCCTTTAAGGCTTTGGCATCGACCTTCCTAACACCCTGTATATATACGAAAATGAATAAATGTACGTATAGGTGTACATAAACGCAATCTACTCAATCTCAATTTGCTCCAATCGAACATAACTTGAATCATCCCTCTCCTGTCTCCTCTCTGGCTTTCTATCTCATTCACTGTTCCATATGTGCCACGTTTCATCCCGGCGATAACATCATTGTGCAACGAGCAAGAATACCACTTTGGCTTCTGTGCATGACAATCGGGAGTGTGTCGAGATGAATAATAATAATGCATACATACATACATACATACATACATACATACATACATACATATATATATATATATATATATATATATATATATATATGCAGCCTCGATCGAAATTGGCCAGCGTGTAGTCAAAACTTTGCAAGCTTTCCCGTGGGAACGATTGCACATGCATCGTTGCATCGAGTGGCTGCATATGAAAAAAAAATTGATACGGTGCGTTCGCTAAAAATTGCTCGCCGAAAATTTGTATTCCAACTTCACAACAAATTCGGAACAAACCCAAACAAATTTATCGAAACGTCAAAGCCGAACTTTTGCTGGTCATAGCTGTGCTCAAAACAAAAGCAACATGTATCAATGTGCTCTGGAATTTGCCGATAAGAACCCTCGAGTTCACTTCGAAGCGACGTTGAAGTTTGCATCGTTGAAATGCAATGAAAATATTTTTTCTTGGCCATTTCTCAAATTTTCTTCAACAAATTTGGGCTACGAAAATCAACAAACCTTTTTTAGGATTTTCTTTAGCGGTTTACAACAAATTTGCAAGGTATGATTATGGATTACAATGGAAATAAGAAATTGAAAAAAATTTTCGTTGCACACTGAAAACTGAAAACTGAAAAATGAAAACCTCACTCCCATGAGATTGCAAGATGGAAGTGTGCGTAAACTTTGCGAAAGTGGTAAAAATATAAGAACTTCAAACGGTGAGTGAAAAATATGGCGTGACTTCGTGCTACACGAAGCAAAACAGCGACTTCGAAGCATTCCATATATCATAAAGAAATGTTACGACACAATGTAATATGTCAAACTTCCTTTATTGCTCTATGACTGGACCTCTGATTAAATGTGTCAAAAACTAAATAATACGATCGTCGGATGTACTTAGAATTTGGTATTCGCGCTTCTTGACACTATTAATGACACACGTATTTCAGCAATTTTGGAAATTCAACCCCTAAGGAGATGTGGGGTGGCAAAGTTTGTAAGGAAAAAAAATCCGAGTAAAAAATTTACTTGAAACTTCGTATTCGTGCTCTTCAACACAATTAAGAAAAAACGTATTTCAGCTTTCTTCAAAATTCAACCCCTAAATGAAAGGAGGTGGCAAAGTCTGTACGAAAAGTAAAAAAAAGTCGAGTCAAGTTCTCTTAGACCTTCGTATGACCGCTCTTAGACACAATTAATAAAATTTCAGCGTTTCTGGAAAATCCAATATTCACGGAGAAAAGGGGGTAGCGAAGTTTGTATGGTAAAAGAATAATCTGGTCAGATTTACTTGAAACTTAGAATTAATGCTCTTCAACACAATTCTGCGTGTCCCTTAATGAAATATTTCGCGAGCGCATTTTATTAAGGACCATTCGACACGCGGGGGAAACCTAGTTTACAATATAAATCAATTTAAAAAAAACATCTTCCATAATAATAAAATTGAGAAAAATAAAATGTAAGGAGCATCCGTTGCGTTTCAACGATGGAAACTTCATCACTATTTGACTTTGTTAAATAGATTTAGGTCGTGGATAGCCAACGAAGATAAGAAAAACCGTTTGTGTGATTTCCGTACCCCAAATCGGCGGAAAAAATGTAAGCAATAGAACAAAAATGAACTTTCGTTGCGATCCAACGATGCAAACTTCAACATCATTCGTTCAATGCGTGAAGTGCACTCTGAAGGAGAGCGGCGGCGGTCCATCGGACGCACGTTATAAATGCGACCTTAATGTCGAGTCATATGCCACGGAGAAAGCAATGCCGTGAGGATGAAGAGATATCCTGGATACCTATGTGTGTGTATGTGTGTGTATATGCGTATGTGTGTGTGTGTGTGTGTGTATGTGTGAATGCAATCGTCATCATCGTGATTGTCCACGTGAGAGCGGAGGTCGTAAATGACGCGTGCGACTACTGTACTTATTCCGCCATTAGTACAAGTCGCGAGAGAAAAACCCTTTAACTGTACGAGACTCGAAGAACGCAATAAAATAATATAAATACAAAAAATGACGCAAAAACGAATGACCAATATAGGGAGATGTCGAGAAAGAGAAGGAGAGAGAGAGAGAGAGAGAGAGAGAGAGAGAGAGAGAGAGAGAGAGAGAGAGCAGATAGGACGAGAGATGAAAGAATAAAAGAGCCTCGGTCGTGATCTCATGGTGCGACGAGCGCGGAGAAAAACGAAAAAAAAAAGAAACAAAATAGAAATATGAAGAGGCGTCTTTAACGAAGTGAAAAATCATGATTACGATCGCTCGTTCTCTCGTTTTTACTCTTTTTCTTCCTTTCTTCCTTTCTCCCTCTCACTCTTTGCCATTTTTACGTGTCCGTTTCTGAGGCACGCAGTACACACACATAATATATGAACGCGTGATGACAATTTCCCTTCAATTTTCGCGTGCTGTATATATATATATATATATATATGTATATATATGTATGTATGTTGGTGTTTTGAATAAGAATTTGTATTTTTCTTTGCGACATTGTAATGAACGTAAAAAAACGAAGAACTTTTGTTCGAAATTTTGTTTGTATCCGACGTTTATTTACCAAGTTATACAGGCTGAATCATTCACCCTGTCACCGTCAAACGTGGCCAAGAATAAGCGTATCTCAAAATAATTGATGTGCCAAAAGCTGTAGATTAGCATGGGCAACAAATGACGTCGATGTCGATTTGACCAATAACAGTATTTCCAATCGAAAACATGATCTTTTCGTATTATTTTTTACTTGGACGAATTAAAACAAACTATCCGGCATATCCGGACACGTTAATACAGGGGAACCATTGGCCTGCGTATCAAAGAGAAAAGTGAGCAGCAACGAAGAAACGACGACGACAAACAAAGATAAAAAGATGGAGAAAAAGTTTGGACGGGACAAACGAAGATATATTTCGCATCGTGTGTTGTTGCGTTATAAGTGCCGTATATGCGAAACGAGTGCACGAATAAATTAACCCCGAGCTCCGCACGTAGGAAACACATTATTGCGAAAGATGAAGTCTTTTCGCTCCTCGTTTTTTGTTCCCTCCCGTTCCGTCTGCTAAAGGCGCGCACACACCTTCGGGAAGTTTCTTCTCGATATCCAAGCAACCTCGAATTGACCCACGGAGTACACCATTTCTTTCGAGTATTAAGGGGTTACCCCCACTTACGATTTTGAAAAAATCGTTTTTTTTATTGCATTTTTTTGAAGTATACACGGAGAGAATTAAAAAGTAATTTTTGTGGTGAATTTCACGGTAAAAATTACCGTGATATATTTCAATGTGGTGACAAGTGAAAAAAACATAATAATTCGTATGCGTCAGGTTTTTTTCAACTCACGTTACAGAAAATTTCAAATACGTAGTTCAAATTTTACTATACAAGAAGGGTAAAAATTGGAGACAGTAAAATTTAGCATGTATGTTCGAAAATTTACCTACTGTCGGTTAAAAATTACCAACCGCGCCGTACGTTATTTTTACGGTGCTGCACAGTAAAATTTACCTGCGTCAACCTCGGAACAAAAATTCCCTATAAGGCTGGTAAAATTTAAATTCTTCGATTGAAGAAATCCTTAGTGAAATGTATTTTTTCTTCAAAAACTGGTGCTATAATAATCATAATAATAACCGAAATAACAATAACCATAATAATAATAAAGAATATTATTTATTATTGAAAAATTGGTACAAATTAATGGTGTTTGTTTTTTGTTGGGAACATTTTTTTCTTCCATATAAATTGGTATACTCAACAAACGGATAAGGAGACAAATTTAATCATTAGAATTTATTTTTCGTTTAATACTAACATTTTTATTTATAATACACTTTGTACCATCGTAGGCTCGAGCGATGTGACTTATTTGCGCACATCTTTTTTTTTTTTTTTTTTCCTCAGAGGTACGGGGGCCTTCCCCTTTTACCATCCCCTCCTTTTATTCCTTCCGACATTCACAATCCTTCCAGAGTTCCCCCGCAGAGTGTTGACCGCAGCCACTCTTTCCTAATGCACTACTGTATCGCATTTGCACGAGGGCCCAGGGAAACTGCGGAAAACCTGGGCCGATACAGGCGGCTATATTTGGCTGAGTTTCAGTTGTATTAAACATCAGAAACTCAGACAAACTGCCTCCCGCTCAAAGGTTGGCGCGCAAACCAGTGCACGCGCAAGCGGTCACCGCTCCAAGTATTGGTAGCCTCCAATGCTGCTTAACTTCAGTGACCGCCGAGCCCGCACACCGACCGCGCGCCTACCTCTGTCGGTTTAATTTGCGCACATATTACTTCGTCATCATTTAACACGATCGCTACGTTTCACTTTCTCGCAACGAGACACTGCATGCGACTGAGGCTTCAGGCTGAACTGAACCGGCGATGTACGCAGTTTAGACGAATTTTTTTTGGGAAGTCCCATCGTGCCATAAAGAAATCGCGCTCCCCTACTTACCCCCACCACCATACCATTCTGAAGTGAAAAGAATGAAGGGGAATTTTTACAATGCAGTGCCTCAAAATTCCCGTACCGTACCGCACGATAATTTTAACCAAGCGCGCACGATAATTTTTACCGAGAGCACAATACATTTTCCTGTAACATTCATTAAATTTTATAATAAATCTTAAAATAACTTTTATAAAGACGATACTTTTTTATAGACATTTCAGAAAGGCATAAAATACTAAAATGCACAGTAAAATTTCGCTGATATTATATATTTTTCAAATTTAAGTTTTGCGTATTTTGTTACACATCGAAATTTACTAGAAAATCTGGTAAAATTTTCAATCTGAAGAAGAAATTTTATTTTATTTTCGTGAAAATCTGTGTTCTACCCAACAATAATAAGCGAAGTTTCAGGGTTGTCATCTGGTTACCGTTACTGCACGGTAATTTTTAACATTTAATTCTCTCCGTGTAAGTATCTGAGAATATGTCCTGAAAATTTCAAGTCGATCCGAACATAATTGACTGAGATATGAGCGTTGAAAGAGAAGAATCCGTTCTTCGTGTAAACTGAAATTAAAACTTTAAACGCGTTTTTCTCAAAATGGCATTTCTGAAGTCGGTGACCAAGATTACTCGAACACTAATGAACCGATTTTCTTGAAATTTTGCAGGCTTATTTAATACATTGAAATGTAGTCTTTAATCGTTCGATTTTTTTTTTCGAAAAAAAATGGCCGTTTTATAGCCAAAAAACGGCCGTTTTTTTCGTTAAAATCGAACCATTAACTTTGACTGTCCGCCATTTTGTGAAAAGTGAATATTTTTTAAAATCCTTCGATTAAAGACTAGTTTATACTTATATTTGACTAAATCCATCCGCATTTTTTTTCAGATGATCCACTTCGCCGCAATGTTGGTCACCGCAAACCGTGTATATAAAAACATTATTTCATTGACGGCCATTTGCCACTAAACAATGTAATATTTTTCAATAAAAAAATTACTGAAAGTTCTTCAAGATGTGTTCTTTAAGATGGTATATTGATCGATTAAAAAAGTTTTGTAGTTTTCTTTAAAAAAAATCATGAAAAAGGCCTTTTTTGCGCTACAAGTGGGAGTAACGCCTTAAGGAAGATCTCTACTTTCTTCGGCCAAACATTTTTTTTTACTTTTACCCTATCGCAAAGTGCCAATGAAGAGGAAGTTGTACTCCATGGCCTTTTCATATTGGATTAGATGCAACTATGAAACTTTTCATTTTATTCGCACATAAAATTCGGCTTAACTTTAAACGCGATTTTCTCAAAACCACGTTTTCCAAGTTTGCTGAAGTGCTCATACACCCCCTATATGAGCAATCGTTGTGAAATGTGTCAGGCACGTGTACAACGAACGCCATCATCAGTTGAACCAGAATTATCCAAAACTATCCAAACGTTTTTATTTTATGAACACGAAACAACGATTTTTTTTTTGGTAAAAAACTAAACTTTCCCTTCGATCGCGCACTATTATTTATTTTTCAATTTTTCTTCTTGATTAAAGTTCGACTTGTACAGAATATTGTACGAAGTTAAAATATGTTTGATTTGCTTGCTTCAGATCATGGACTTGGGTCTTCCGCAAGCGAAGAATATCATCGCCGGCGTGCCGACATACATGGCTCCTCCCACTCCCATTGCCGTGTTCTGTCAAACTTTAAGAAATACCATGTGCCACAAAGATTGCTTAGTAAACATACCAAATTTCAACATTCTAGATTTAATATTTTTCGCATAAAAGATTGGTGAACAATCGAACATTCTTCGCCAAACAAAGGAGCAACTTCCCTTTAAAAAAATATCGTAAAATTTCCAGAAGCCGATAAAAAAAATTGTCGCACTAATTAATTGTGTAAAAGTTGCGCAGTTTCGTGCACAAATAAATTAAGCCCGTTCAAGGACTGTCGTATTCTCGCAAGAGAAAGTTTTAACCCCCTTTTTGTCATCCATAAAGCTTATTGTTAGTGACAGAGGGGGGAGGGGGAGGGGGCACAAAGCGATACACATCGAGCAAAAGTGGGTTCGTGCATGGAAATTTGTCGTTCCTCATTGCCCGACATGGAAGCAAAGTGCAACGAAATTCTAGACTGATTTCGTGAGGCAATCATTGTGCTTTGTGCACGCGTTTCTTAAAGTCTCGGAGTTTAACTTGCAGCCATTTGTGTAGGTGAGCCCCGCAAGTCTGCAAAGCCTTTGGAAACTTGACAAAGCTGAGGAATCGGATTTTGAAGCAGAGAAAAGAAGAGAAAGACGATGACAGAACGATAGAGGAAGAAAGCAAAAGGAGAGAGAGAGAGAGAGAGAGAGAGAGAGAGAGAGAGAGAGAGAGAGAGAGAGAGAGAGAGAGAGAGAGAGAGAGAGAGAGAGAGAGAAAGAGAGAGACAGAGAAGCTATCGAGGGCGTATATAAACTCCAAGAGTGCTAGAGCAGAGGAGGCAAAAGCAGTGCCGTGTGTAGACCGGGTGCGAGAAACGTGAGATGGCAATTTACGACTCACCTTCCGCGAATCTCCAGCAGCCGGAGAGAACCACATCGAGAGAAACGACTGGAGAAGTGGGCAGAGCGCAGAACACGTTGCGATATGCGCTCTCTCTCTTTCTCTCTCTCTCTCTCTCTCTCCCTCTCTCTCTCTCCCCTCCCTCCCCCCTTAGTTCTCTGCCTCTCGCCATCCTTCTCTCTCTCCTCATTTCCGTCCCTCTCCTCGTTCTTTTTCTCGCTCACAAAGGGATTTACATAACTGCGAGGTTCGCACTGACCCGATATCGATACGCCCCGTGAGAGAATGTTATTATCCGCTCGAAACCTTTTCTTCGCCCCAGATCTTAATGCACTTGGTTTTGTTTCTTTCCCTTCACGATTCTCATACACCTTAAAAAGAAAAAAAACAAAAAGCAGCGAGATAGGAGAGAAAGGCAAGACTGGATGATAGCAAACGAATAAGACGAGGGGAAGGGGAGGGGGATCATGAGGACCTATATGTGCTTCCACATCAAGTAGTAAAGCATAACGCAGCTGATCCCGCTTCCGGCCCTAACGTCCAACTCTTCTGACGTCGAGTGGTAATTGCTAATCTCGATAAAAAAAAGCATGACATTGCAGCTTTCGTTTCGTCGTGGTCGGGTCAACTGGCTTGAAGTCAAGAAATAGTATGACCAAGGAATCAGGTGCGAGGCGCTTAGAGTAGCTTGATGCATGTGGAAATCCCTTGGACCCGTGTGTCCCGAGCAGAACGGATGCATCGACTGGGAGTATGGACAAAAACATGGTTGGCAGTTGATCAAGCGCTTGGGAATTGAGTGAACGCTTGGGGATCAAGTGGTTGCGTATGTGTGCCAGGAATGATCGAAAATGATTCAAATACCCAGGGATCAACCAAATGTGCAGGGATCAAGCAAATGATTAGCGATCAATGAAATCTGTAGGGATCAAGCATATGTTTAGGAATCGAGCAAAGGTTTAGGAATCCATCAGGGTTGACGAACATGTTCAGTGATCAGTCAGATGTTTAGGGACGCATCAAATGCTGAAAGATTCAGCAAATGTTTAGGGACCGATCGATTCAGCTTATGTTTAGAGATGAATCGTTTGTTCAGGGATCGATCAAATATTTAGGGATGTAACAAATTCAGGGATGTAACTTTATAAGGGATACCTGAGATACGAGAGTCTCAGTATCGGAGCTCTCAGTCCTGATGATGCAGAATGTAACGGTTGCGAAACGTCGGCATAACGCTGATCCTCAACACGGCCTCCACCCGAAAGCCCCATACTCTTCCAATTACATAAAGAGCCGTGAAAGCCTTAAAACTTAAAAACGTAAAAGCCTCAGAACTACGATCCAACAAATGTTCAAAGATCCAGCTACTTCTCAAAAGTTCATCAAGTGCTTGGCAGTTGAACGAAAGCTCAGGGATCAAACAACTGCTTAGAAGTTAAGAAAATGCCCCGATTTTTAAATCTGCACTGGAAAATTAAGAGGTATCCGAATTGACAATGTTGTCAACTAACTGGCGAGGTACGATGGCTACCTTAAGCTCAAAGTAATTGCGTGATGGGAGCGGCACCAGTATGAAGTTACCGAGGTACTCGCGGTTCATCGCACCACCGTTGGGGTTAACGAATACGAAAGCATCTAACGTAATGTGCGGAGCTCGCTGAGAGCGGCGCAGTAAGAGGATAAGTCTCTGCTCTTCTCGGTTACTGCTCCTGTAAGGAGTAAAGGACAGAGGAGCGCGAAGAGGTCTCTCCTTGCTCTATCTCTCGCCTTGGGAAACGATATTCCGTGCAGCCAGGCCATGACCAATCGGTTGAGCCTTCTCACTGCCTGTATATTAGCGCCATGGATATTTCTTCCCCTCCCCCCTCTCTCTCCCTCTCGCTGGGTCTTTTTCTCCTTTCCAGAACCAGGCTAGCGACCTCGACCACGGAACAAACTCGTCCTCGCGCCTATACCGCCCCGCCGAGTGGAGTTCTCGTCCTCGTGGACGGTGGAGACTCGAGAATCTAGCCGAAAAAAAGGATCCCCGATATGCTCCTTTTACGGCAATGAGCACATCGATTGCAATCGATTTCAAGATGGACTAGGATAACGTCCGTCACGTGGGAACGTGTAATAAAAATGTAGCTCAACTTCTGTGGACTAACAATTTGTAGTGATGTTGGCTCTTCTTATTCGAATGGAAAATCTTAAAGAACATTCGTAAGAATCTTCGCCGACAGAGGGAACAATAAAGATCCGGGACATACGACGAACGAAGTATTCGTAGATTTTGGGGTTTATGTTCATACCTATTTCGTGAGGTGGTGAACTTCACAACGTGGCCTGTTAAGTCTGAGTATGCAGTCGTCTATGGACTGGCATGCTCAAGCTTGCTTCAGTGGTTTTCTCGTCAACTAAACTCACTCGACGTCCACTCATCATACCCGTTTAAAAGGGAACATCATTATCATCAATTCACCCCAACAAACAGGAAAAAATGCTTGCTCCATCGTCACCCCTCGTCCACCAAACTCAACTAGCCATAGCAGTTAATGAGGCAGCATCATCATCATCGAACCACCGAAATGAGCTCTACAAAAATCGCTCGAGGATCGAAATGGTGGCCGAAACCTTTATAGCCACCTACCGTTGTTCCGTTGGCTAGCGATTCAAACCACCAGCTGCATCATGGTAGAAAGTTTTGTGAAATTTTTCATTCGGCGCGAAGAACCGGAAGAGCTAACTGCGAAGTCACGAGGATGCTCGAGAGCATGAAACCGAAACGACTAAACACTTGATGATGGGCAATTTGGACCCGCCATATATTACGAATCTGTATGGAGCATGGGGATCATTCGATCGAGATCAAAGTGTTTGATTGCAGATGCGAATGAAGTAAGGAGAAGCAAAAAAAAAAAGATCCTGTTCGATAAAATCTGTGGGTCTCTCGAAACTGCTATTAATTGGGATAGTCCTGAGAAATCCAAAACACCGATAGGAGCCTGCTTGGCAGACTCACGTATACATCATGACTACATGTGCACATATCCATGGAGGCTAGGATGAAGGCAGATGGTCCACAGTACCGCCAGAACGTTAATTAGTATAAGATAGGACCTCGGATGTCCCCACACACGCAAGCAATACAATATATCCTTCCTTTCATGTGTGTTGCTGTCCTCGAGAACTTGAATTCGCTTCAAAAATTCCGAAATGCCTGACTCACCTCGGGTATACGAGGGGAGAATAAGCCGAGCGGCACGAATCCTGGCGATTGCACAAGACCAATAGCAAGTCCAATACATCGCACATATACGTGGCTTCACTGATGAACGAAACAGCCTAACACCGTGAAGATTTATCAGAGTAGGACAGCTGGCTTGAACCATTTGGATTGCTGACAATCGATGTATGCTTATAGCACAGCGTATACAAGACTCTTTCACTGCTTCTTTTATCCTCGACTTCTACGAGCCCCCTTTGTTGCGTTTCGCAAGTACCGGCTGTGCGCTGAACTTTGCAACGTCTATTTGCATCGACCGAACGCAATAGATCGTTTGCAAAAACCAAATATTGACGAGACTGATTTCTCGTGCATCACGTTATGTCTGTGGGAGCCTGCATAAGTTCGTTTGGGTTTATTTGGTTTTACATGCTGGGTGGGCTTTGATGGATTTCCTGGATGACGCTGAAGGCTGCCAGCTTCATCAACCTTTTGTTTTCCTCCCTCTGTCGCTCTCTTTCTACCTCATCGTCTTTTCGTGAAGTGCCGAGCGATCTCGACCACCTGTTGGCGTAATACGATGACCTGCCACATGCTCAGCGCAAACACAATCTTTCGACACTTTTGATCCGCACCCTTTCGTGTTTGGCACGTTCGTTTTCAATGCACGTTGCAAAATGCATGGCAGGTTGAAGCCTTGATCAAATAATTTGGCCGCTATTCGCGTATTCTTGAGCAACCAAATAATAATGGACTTCATTGATCCATTGAATCAATGATATCCGTTGATTCGTGAAACTTATATGACGTCAGTGTGGCCCTTTGGAGAATGGAGATTTCAATCCTCTACAGCTGTACAGGATTCTCGTACGTGCAGTTTGTTCCCCACAGGAAGATTGTCGATGTGAAAATACGAGTTTCTAAGATTCATAATATTGATCAATCTATCAAAACCCTGCGTTCCACAACTTTCACATTTTCGTGACACAAAATACGTCTCCACTTGCTCCAAAATGAAAAAGTAGTACATAAATATTCAACATGGAGAATCCTTTTGTCAAAGCAACCGGCACTAAAACTTCAAGAGTGTGTGTGACGTACAATAAAAACGTGCGCACATAAAACTAGGTCTGCTAGCCGGCTACTGAGCGGCTCAGTAGTCGGCCAGCAGGCTAAGCGCGTCTACGCACTTGCTTATTCGACTATCCATAGTATACGAAGGAACATAAGGTACATTCGTATATAAATTATCAAGAATTCAGAATAGAATCCACGTTAACAGTGTGCGAAAATACTTTTCGAACATCCCTGTTAAAGTTTCAATAACAAAAATATCTTGCGTGTTTTCTTCATAAATAAACTTTTTCTCGTAAAATTCAGCGACAGCATAAAAACCAAATTTGTACACGATGTTAGAAAATATTTTTGCACCACACGAAAAGTATTTTTCAACAGACAAATGTGTTCTTTTTACATCAGTGAGGATGCTTCAGCCTAAGAAATGCCCATTCAATACAATTGCGACGTCCAAAACACAAACGAACAAAGAAAAATATATTTATGTTAAAAAAAAATTATTGCAAATACAGGAAACGTTCTCCCGTTTATTCTCTCCTTCGAGTGTGCGGATTGCGTGCACGCGCAGTTCACCACAGAGGATGATGTATCGAAGTAATTCGCTAGTGAGGCGGTCTCGGTCACTCAAGTTGATCTCTCGCTCTCTTTTAATTTGCTCCCATACACTTCCCCTCAGCTGCGCTCGCCTTGCGAACTTGCCACTGAGACTCCCTTGCACGAGAGATATTCTGCAAGAATGTCGTTTATATAAACGCGCAAACGAGAGGCTCGCGACACCAGAAACTTGAATGAAAAACAAAAACACAGAAAATCGCCGATATTATCCACTTTAGTAAAAAAGGATCAAAAAGAATCTGGATATCCCAACATGCTCAGTTTATTTTATTATGTGGTTACATTATATAGTGTGTACATTGAGAATGTGTGTGCGAAATAAGGGGGGGGGGGCAGTGTGGCGTGCAAACGCACGCACGACGCTAATGAGAAGGATCGTTTACCCTACACGACATTGCGATATTTCTCATCCCTTCCCGACAACTTTTTCTGCACATTTATTTTTATTCAAATAGTTTTGAAAAAGGTACAGGCGAGGCCTTCGTGTCTCGCGAAATTACTCTACCAGTATAAACGAGAGAATCGCCGGCAGAAGCGCATCGCCCGTGTCAAGTAGCCTGAGCCAATACGCGGATGGGTGACCGCTCAGCAGTGCGCCAGCTCACGCGCCGATTGTGGAACTCGGGACAATTTTACCGCGCTTTTAATGACACAACTCCGAAACTCAATGACAATATAAGTCGCAGCTTATCGGCAGAGGTTTTCCACGGTTTCCCTGTGCCCTCGTGCAAATACGAAGAAGTCGTGCATTAGGCAAGAGTAGATGTGGGCTATGGGGGATCTCGGAGGACCTGGCAAAAGTCAATGATATTGAAGTTTGCACCGTTCTAACGCAACGAAAGTTTTTAGCCCGTTGTTTCGCCAAATTTGGATCACCCAAGTGACTCGAATGATTTTGATGATTCTTATAGCAGATCTACAGTTCATATTGGCAAGAAAACATTTTGGATGATAAAGAAAACGACGAAATGAAAAATTACAAAATGGGTGTTGCGTTTCAACGTTGCAAACTTCAACATCGTAAAAAGTCAAGTGACCAGTTTGAAGTAAGATTGACAGAATGGATCCGAAAAAGCCCGCAAGGGTATTATAATAAACGTTAAAAGTATCTGCTATCTAAAAAATGGCTGCTCGACATTTTGTGCTTTGCTATGCGGAGGGTTATCTCTTGTTTATTAACATTGAACATTCTACAAAAATCCAAAATGCAAGATTGCTAAAATAAATAATGAAACACCAGGAGTCCGGGTCCGATTGGATATTTCGTTCGATCTACTTTACGGGAACACTTGCGTTTGCTATCGTCGGTATACATATGTGTACACAGTTATATGTTCACTTATCCTACCTGTTAAACCGTAAACCTGCAAAGTCTTCGGGAGGCACTCGACCCAACCGGTTATCACCGAGAGCAAAAAGAGTAGAGTGCTTGAAAAGTGGGGTTAGAAAATAAAAGAAACATGAGCTTGGGTTGAGGAAGTAAGTGAGACTGCTCCGCAAGTTCAGCAAGGGACCTCCCTTGGCCTGAAGTCACGTAAGTGTCACGTTAGTATATATATATATGTATAATATACATATAAATACTGACATTGGTGGACGGGCGGTCGGGGTCCGGCCTCGGCGGTTCTTCGAGTTAAGCAGCGGTGTGCATGGCTGATACTCGGAGCGGTGACCGCTTAGCCGTGCACCGGCTGGCGCATCACCCAGTCAGCGGAAGACCAATACTTCTCAAACCTTGGTGTAGATACTTGAGTAATACGTTTGTGCACAGGAGAATCAGAAGAACACTGGGCCGTCTATTTCGATACCGGTTTTCCACGGTTTCTCCCTACCCTTGGCAAATGCGATATAGTGTTGTTCAAAACGATTATGGACGCACCGAATGTTAGGTTAGATGAGCGAAGTGCGGGTGGAGAGCGATAGGAAAGGGTTAAATTGGGTAGGGTAATACTTAAGAAGCCATACACCCTACTAAACTACTTTTTGCTTGACTACGAGAACTTAGCAGCTAAGATATCTCCGCGAGAATTGATATGTGATGAACAAGTGACCTATTCTTTCTGGACCAAAATCATGGTCTACAAGTATGCATCTCTGGAATGCAACAAAAATTCTTTTAATTTTATTATTTCCCCTATTATCGAAAATCCTATTTTACCGATTTGATGTAGGTCACGAAATAAAAATCCTAAAAAAACGTTTTCGTCATTATCGTAGTTTGAATCTGCCAAGAGAAATTTGCGAAGTAAACAAAACAAACACTTTCGTTGCATTCCAACGGTGCAAAACTTAACGTCAACCAAAAGCGGTGTCCGGGCTAAAATAATGTCATCCCAATGATAGGATCAGGAAATTTGTTACCACGTAACCATTTTGGATCAACCTAGTCTGGGCCCGATCCATCTAGACAACAAAAACGTCTCTTCCAACCGTACCAACCTTGACTCATTGATGCAATCGTTTGTCACTAATGATAATTCGTGAGCTACCTAAACTCGGCAACACCCTCGTCGACGTGAAATCGCATCCACCCGTGAAAGAAATTAGGAGGGGAGCCATAAAAACATTCGGGTCCCATGAGGGTTTGAATATGGATTCCCTACTAGGGCTTTGCTCAACACAATCGGACTAGGCCCCGACAGGAAAATAACAAGGTTGGGTAATTTATTCAAAAAAGGTCGTAGCGAGGAAAATGATAAAGGGCCCAGACGGGATTCATCAGGGCAGTGGTTGTTACAGGGCATACAATATATTGGCAAAGTTATTTTTAAGAATTTCTAGTTTTTAGACTTACTTTCATAGATGTGATACATTTAAAGTTTAAGTTACCGATAAAACACTAGGTTAGGTCTCTTAAAATAAACATACACGTGTAATTTTACTATAAATAATGTGTATTCTATAAACATTCAGAATGTTTGGAAAATAAATTTCGCAATACAAAAATAGTTTAAAAAAAAAATAATTCACGTGCGCAGGAATGCCAGCACATATGTACGTACAGCACTGTTTGGTTGCTTCGACATCTTTAATTGAACTAATTTCCGTTCAATGCTCGTGACGGGATAAACAACATCCACCAAATTTTTTGAGATAATTCGCCATTCGTAAACTTTAGATGACTTTGTTGGGTACATCAATACACTTGTTTTTTTTCCACACTTCTGCTTCAATATACAAACATTATTCAGTCTCGTTACGTCCGAACATTTTGTTAATCTCCCCGACGCATCCATTACGCAAAAGCACAACGTTATTTGGCGCTCGCGTACCAATAAATGTGGAATGATTAAAAACAAAATTTTTTACAATCACTTCTCCATTTTCGAGATACTTCTGACCAATCTCGCCTGATATGTATCCACTAATAAAGCTGATAATTATAAGGCAGTAATAGGGTTGCTTCGTAGTTTAGATCGGGTTTTGTTGAGGCAACCAGTCGGGCCCTGATTCGTAAGCCTCTTTAGGCCCTCGTCGACAAAGTGTGACCGGCCTTCAAGGGACCTGGTCGGATGCCATGTTAGGACCCTTACCCAGAGTAACGGAAACATAATCGGGGCCTAATCAAAGCCCTGGCTGAATTCTTTCACGGGCATATCACGAATTTTCCAGCCGGAATGCGATAGGGCCAAAGCTATTTAGAATCACGCAAAAAAAAGCGCTTCTCTGGAAGAACAAAACTCTACGGACGAGAAGCGAGAAGCAAATAGAGTGAATTCAAACGAAACGCAGCGAGCATGCGAGATCGATGGAAGTTGCTGAGGACAGGAGCTCAAAAGGATTCGATACGGCCACTGTTCCAGCAGCCCAAGCGGTTGCGGTCGTCGTCGTTTCTTTCCAATTGGACGAGCATCATCGAGCCAAACTAAACTCCGGTCTGAACGGTGTGCAGGGCCTGGGCGCTCTGTAGCGCAGCGCGGGAGGGAGGCTGAGGGGCCCGGAGGACAAGCAAGGCCCCCGATTCGCCTCCGAGACCACAGGAGAGTCCTCCACGCGCGCGCTATCATATCCGCACAGGACCATCTTCTCTCTCTCTCTCTCTCTCTCTGTCTCGCTCTCTCTCTCTCCCCCTCTCGCTCTCTCTTCTCTCATCCTCGCGTCGCGTTTCATCCTCATGTCGGAGGAGGAGTTGTCCTGCGCGGACCTGGCGGAAGAACGGGAGCGCGAAGGGGCAGCGGGGAAATCGCGCAGGTTGAAGAGAGAAACATAACCGGTTAAGGTGATGCACGGATAGAACAAATAAATGGGCATTGTTAGAATCGCGACAAAGAGGATATGACAGCGAATATAAGAGAGAATGAAAGGAGTGCAAGAACGGGGGAGGGCGGAGATTTCACTTGTTACTGCTTAATTCGCTTCGCGCCGTGCGCAGGTGTAAGTGTACGGGCAAAAGTTTGGAAGACAACAATGTTAAGTAAGTAAAATCCCTTTTTACCTGTTCTGTCTACTGCTATTTTTTTCTTGAAGGTTTTATGTTTTACATTGTGGTGATGTTATTTTGTAAAAGTAATGGTTGCTTTTGTGGTTCTCGAATAGTTCACGGACAGTGCTTTGTTATAACCTCAAGATTTCGCACGTATTGTTCCTACTTGTTTTAGATAACTGCGAAATCAGCTTACCATAATATAATTCATTATATAGAGCTAGACAGACGTGTGTGAAGTTAGCATCTCAAATATTAGCATCTCACCAATAAACTCCGTATTAAGTGACATCCTCAATAGTTCTACAGTTCATGATAAGTTTTAATAATAGTTCTGTCGACTTTACTATCGCAAACGCATTTAAAAAAAAAGAGATGCTAACTTCGCAAAATGAATCATAGCGTGTCATCGATTTTCGCAAATTGGAGCATGCCAAAGTTGAAATTTCGAGAGTTCTACATCCTAAACGTATCCTGTCAATAGTCTATCGGTTGGAACTAATTGAAATCGCTAACAACGGGTGTAACGAAAATATCCGTAGATGAGGGAGATGCAAGGGAATAACTGCGAGTTGTGGGTCGTGTAAAGGTTTTAAATGATAACTAGTGGTCCCTTACACAAGATCCAAAAAAGTTTTGGTCTTTCAAGTATCTTCGTAAAGTAATAAATTAAACGGATTATATTATTCTGTCATTACTTGGCCATTATCTGAAGTGTCCGAAAACTTTTAACCGCTAATGTACTCATCGGCTGGCCCATCTCAATCTTACACCTGATTTATCTCGAAAAATGCTGCTCCGATCAAGCATTGAGTATAATAAAACGTTTAAGGTTCAAGGAGGGATGTTAAAAAAATCTTCTTTGGTCCGAAATTCAAAATGGCGATGTTAACACGAGCCACTCGTTTTTTTCAAAAATGGGAATATGAATTTATTCACCAAGAAAATTGTCAGGCCAAAACTAACAACGTTTGTAGGAAAAGTTGTTTGACACCGTTCATAGTTTTGAGGTTAGAATACCATGTCTTACTATTTTAGCGCTATCCAGAATGTAGCACGAGAAGGTAAAGCCTTCAACATCCCTAGTGTAAATGTGCGTGGGTATTTGGCTATGAGTTTGCTTAGGTGTGTTTGCGTACGTATGGGTTTGTTCGATACCCCAAACAAACCCAAACAAGAATTAGGTCTCTACGGCTCGTCACTTCCATTACCAAGCAAACCCAAACAAACTCACACGCACACTTACACTAGGGTTTGTTTGATAACGGTAGTGACGAACCGCAAAGAATCCCAAACAAGGATAGTTTGGGTTTGTTTGAGTTATCGAACAACCCCAAACAAGCGCGAACGAACCCAAAAATTTGACACCCACACACACGTACACACTTACACTAGGAATGTTGCAAACATTACCTCTACAAAAAAAAACAAAAATGGATGTCTACCGAAATACAACGAACTGAAAAACGTATGCGGTCCGATCGACCCCACATGAAGTCGGAGGTTCGTGGCGGAAGTGTGCCGTCAAACGATTAATACGAAAAACGATATGATTTTTAATTTCCATAAACATATCAAAATCCCGAACTTCTCGGTAATTTGCGGCAGCGTTCGACCTTCTTTCGCAGGC